>JAJOZX010000234.1:0-32500 GCA_023014485.1 Bathynomus jamesi
TTCTCGGAAAACAAATTAAGAAAAATTCAATAGAGAATTAAATGTTGATAATAAAGAATTACTGATGATACTGCTATTGCACTCTTTAATGGCACTTTTACTTCAATAGCGGATAAGCTTCGCTCACAATTAATAAATAATATCACTCACCTCTAGAATATATGCCACCCAGCCCACTAAATTCATTTTTCTTTTGTTCCTGCTACCTCTACTGAGGTCCGGAATATTTTGGTAAATTAAAAAATACAAAAAAATAAACATTCATAACATTCCTGTACCTATACTGAAACTTGTTAAAGATAAGAATATCTGTAACTTTGGCTAAGATTATCAATCAAAGTATTTCCAAAGGAATATTCCCATCAATGCTAAAAACTGGTTGTATAACACCCTTTTTAAAGGGGTGATCCTACACTAGCAACAAATTACAGGCCGGTGTGTTCATTATCTGTGTTCAGCAAAGTTTCTGAAAAAATTGTAAAAGTGAATGCAGCGATATTTAGAATCCTACAATTTATTATCTCCAAATCATATAGCCATTTCCGTTGTTTTATTATTACGGAAGCCATTTTAAATCTTATGGAAAATGTAATATAGCTAAGGAGAACAAAAGAAATAATGATATCAATATTTATGGATTTGAGTAGGCGTTTTGATGTAATAGACCATAATTCTACTTATAATAATTATATTGTTCGACTTTAGAGGGCAATCAGCGATTGGTTTAAAAGTTATTTGTCCAATAGATATCTTTTGTATCAGTAAATAAGGTTTGCTCAACTAAAGCGCTTGTCAAGCATGGTGTGCCACAGGGCTCATTCTGGGTCCACTGTTATTTTTATTATAATAATGTTATAATGTTATAATGTTTCAGACCAACAAGACCCTAGGATCCACTCATGGCTGTCTACCTAACTGTGTTCGTAATCGTTATTGTGTATACACATACGAGGAAAAGTGTAGGTGTGGCTGTAAGACTGTACAGTAATGTAGAAATGTGTGTGCACCCATTATGGGTCTCCATTTAAAGGTGTTTGTGGGGCAAGTGAAGATCAGAGTTTTTCAATACCTCACAGTACTATGGGGCACCGCTCGGGAGAGGAATCTCTTTAAATGGGGTGTTGTAAGGACAGAGAGTATCCCCTAACCCAAGACGCTGCCATCCCTATATCCCCCAACACTTGTGTTGAGCTGTGGGATCTATCCCACAAAGCCTTAATTTTACTACCTTAAACTATACCCTTTCTATCAACATGCGCGTCCAATCGATTCTTAAACATGTTTATAGACGTGCTACTATTACTTCTACCGGCAAACTATTCCAGCTATTTACTATTCTATGCGTAAAAGTTTTTCGCAACTGCTGTCTCGAACCTTCTACTTGTCAACTTACACCCGTTATTTCTAGTCCTATTATATTAGATATTTCGAAAAAGCTATCTCTATCTACGTTATCAAACCCTTCATAATTTTGAAAACCTGGATTAGATCACCCCTTAACCTCCTAGTCTCGAGTGTAGTCAATTTTAACTCTTTAAGCCTATCCTCGTACGACTTTGACCTAAGAGACGGAATCATCTAGTTTGCTCGTCTTTGAACTCTTTCGATTTTGTCTATATCTTTGCGCATATGCGGATTCCAAATTGCACCGCGTACTCCAAATGGGGTCTAACTAATGATTTATAAAGAGGAACTATAATATCGCGCGATTTGTACTCAAAATTTCGAGCTATAAAACCTAACACTTGTTCGCCTTATTGACCGCCGCTGTACTTTTTTCGCTACTTTTAAATCACCAGTGACTATAACTCCTAAATCTTTTTCCTGCTCTACGCTTGTTAATCTTTCCCTGACATACTATACGCAAAATTACCGTTACCGAACCTATATGCATAATTTTGCACTTATCCACGTTAAATCTCATTTGCCATGTGACTGACCAATCAACGATTTTTATTCAGATCTTCCTGAATTTTACCTCTATCTTCGTCATTAATCGCCCTACCACCCAGCTTCGTGTCATCCGCAAACTTTGAAACTGTACTGACTAGGCCGACATCTAAATCGTTAATATATATAAAAAAGCAAGGGGCCCAATACAGAACCCTGAGGAACGCCACTCGCTACATTAGCCCAACACGACTCCGCTCCATCAACGACCACCCTCTGTTTCCTGCCTCGCAACCATTCTTCTAGCCAATTTATTACTACACCCCTGATTCCATGAGCCTTAGTTTTTTCAATCAGTCTTTTGTGCGGCACGGTGTCAAACGCTTTTTGAAAATCTAAATACACTACATCAACCGCCCGATGTCTATCGTAACGTTAACCACGCTTTGGAAAAATTCTAAAAGATTAGTTAGCAAGATTTGTTTCGCCTAAAACCGTGCTGCGTATTTCTGACCAGATTATGCACTTCTAAGTGTTCGACTATACGATCCCTAATTATGGATTCCAGTTAGCTTACCTACAACAGACGTTAAACTGATTGGCCTATAATTTCCCGCCGCACCTTTATCGCCTTTCTTAAAGATAGGTGTTACGTTTGCTAACTTGAAATTATCTGGTACGCACCCCTCAGAAATAGACGCATTAAAAATCTTTGTTAGCGGCACAACAATGCTATCTTTTAATTCTTTTAGTTGTATGGGATATATGGAATCTGGATTCGGTGATTTACGCGTTTTCATTTTATCAATATAGCGCATTACTTCCCCTTCACTAACGACAATATTATCCAAAATATTACCATTATCAAAAGGTATTATGTCTATGACCGTAGGGATATTCGTTACATCTTCTATAGTAAAAACTGACGTAAAAAATTCGTTTAGCAAGGTAGCCATTTCCTTGTTTTCAGAGACTAGATCTCCATTTCCATTTTTTAATGGACCTAAGACACTTTTTACTGGATTTCTATTATTGAAATAATATATATATAATATTTATATATAAATGACCTTCCACGTTCATCTGATATACTGAACTTCGTAATGTTTGCAGATGATACAACTGTCTCTTTTTCTTGCAAAGATGTTAATACAGATAAGAATATATTTCATTCAGAATTCATCAGTGTAATGAAATGGTTAACCACCAATAAACTTCCTAAATACCAATAAAACAAATTTCATGATTTTTACTAATAAAAGAAATGTATATCTTGATGAACTTAATGTTAATGAAATCGCCATAAAGGAGTGTACTGTAACAAAATTTCTTGGTGTAATGCTAGCTAAGAATTTGCAAAGGAGTGACCATGTAAATTATATCGCGAAAAAGATTAAGGAGCGTTGCTATAATGTTTAAACTTAGAAATGTAGTCCCTAAACAAGTTTTATCGACTCTTCATCATATTCTTGTTCTTCCTTATATAACATACTGCACCCTTGTTTGGGGAAACTCCGCTAACAACGCATTAAATGGTATCTTTGTCATCCAAAAACGAGCAATGAGGTTATTATCTGATGCTGATTTCCTTGATCACTCTAGTGCATTATTTAAAGAGCTAAACCTACTAAAGCTCAACGATATAACCAAACTGGCACATTTTATTTTTATTTACGAGTGTAAACAAAATCATTAATTTGCAATGGGTAAATAGATATTTTGTAACATCAAGAAATCCACTCGTATCAGACCAGAAATAGATCAAAGCTTGTTATACCTCAATTTAGATTGTCTTCATCTCAAAAACTACCCATTTTCATTGGATTGAAACTATGGAATGACTTGCATGCCGATATAAAAAATATTGTGAATGTAAATTTGTTTAAAACCAAGTTGAAATCCTGATTAATAATGGCATACTAACAAAAATCTAGGATTAATGTCCATTAATATTGTAATACATGTTTTAACTATTAATAATACTTATTTATTATTATTATTAATTAATAACAACTAGCTGCTTATTTTTAATAAGAGCCCAGTAAAGCCTAAAGCTTAAGGGCCAAATTAAATTAAATAAATAGTCGAGCTTCAAAATTATTCATGTCATTGTAAATTGAAAAATGTATTTATTTTATTATTATTATTTCTATTAATTGTTATAACTAAAATACAAAAATGACCGGAAAAGGATGTAAACAAGAAGAGCTATGAAAATTCGCAGAAACAAATATTGATAGTTAAAGTACTAAAATGACTCGGAAAAAATAATCAAAACAACTTCAAAGAATCAACTGTCGAAGTGATCAAATTCTATGGAATTATTCAGAACTAACCTATTTAATTGCGAAAGACTGTTAAATTGGACACGTATACCTAGAAAATAAGCACCTTCTTCGTCTCTTAAATCACACGTCTTTTCACCTTCCAAAATATTTTTTCGGTATGAAATTGGGGTCATCCATGAAACGTTATGCCGATCAGTTAGTAGATATCTCCATACGACTTCAGCATCCTTTGCACTATCGAAAGGTTACGGGTGGTGGGGTGGTGATGCGTGTTTTTTCTGAATAGTTTCAGATCAAATTCAGAACCTCCCCGAAGTTCTACGTACAGCTATAGTTGAATATGCAAATCAAGCATCACGTCAGGCAACCCTGGGTCTCCTCTCCTTAGTCGCGTTTCAATATAATCCTGCTAATTATCCACCTGACCATCTCCAAACTGGAATGAGTAGGTTTTTCATGCGGAACCCACACCAATGGGCTGAGGACATTTTTGTTGAACTCGCTGATTAGTACCTTAACAGAAATATTTGTATTTTTTCTGATACCAACAGTATCCAGCAACCTCTTACAAGAATTTCAGGAAATTACATCGCACCTCTTGAGTCATGTAGTGTATGAAGAGGTTTTTCAATAGTATGATTGTCCAGACCAAGCTTCTATTTTGCTCTGTAGATTTAATAAATTGCTTCACTTAATGAGGCAACAGTGGGATGTTGCAAAGATAAAACAAGGATAAATAACTTAGTTTATGCCGATGATATGGTGTTAATAAGTCCCTCTGTTAAAGGTCTGGATCGGCTACTAAAAGTCTGCGAAGTGTATTCGCAGAAACATAATATTTTATTGTTACAAAAACTAAGGTTATGCAATTTCATCATAAAAGCTGTAATCAGCCAGCTGATATAAGGTTTAAAATGAATGGTGAAGTAATTGAGGAAATACAAGAGTCAAACTATCACCAGCTCCTTGAGTGATGACTCAGATATAAGAAAATCTCGAAGATTGTTCTAAAGCGAATATGACAATAAGGAACTTTCAGTTCTGTACAAGTGAAGCTAAAGACGTTCTCTTTTGTACTTTCTGCAGTAATATATACGGACAGCAACTTTGGGTGAATTATAAAAAAGGTTGTGGCAAAACCCTAAATTTGCTGTACAACAGGTCTTTTAGACTCGTACATAAATTACCCCCGAGATGCTCAACTTCGCAAATTTTCGCTACCCGCAATGTCCAGAGCTTTCCAGAGGTAACAAGGTAACAAGTACTCAATACAGTCTAATGCAAAGAATTAAAAAATCAACCAACCCGATTATCCAAGCTATCCATGAGTCCTGCCGTTTGTCTTCTAAGCTATGGAATTCATGGTACGAAAACGTCTGTCTGTAGCTCCACTTAACTTCGACGTTACTGTATTACTTCCAATTGTATATATTTTTATCCTTAATATGTGAACTGTCATTGTATTATTAATATTTGTCATATGGACTATAGTCTGCCAATAAACCTTTTCATTTTCATTCAATAAAACTTTTTCAACTACCAAATATAAATAATAAAAAAGAATAAATAAGTACATACTAGCTTAGCTTTTGGTTTTGTTGATTCACGTGCTTTTCTTCTTTCCATATGGTTTTTGCTTGCTTTGTTTTGGATCATATCTTGTTGCAGTATCCAAATGCGACCCATTCGCAACTCCCGAACTGAAGGCAATACATTTTCTTCTAAAATTTTCTGATATTTCTTCGAATTCAAGATTCCATTCATGACGAAACTTTCCTGGACCAAAAGCAAACTACCACCACCACACGTTTAATCGCAGGAAGGATGTTTTTTTTCCTTGAAAGCAGTATTTGAGTTTCGATAAACATACAATTGCCCGTTGTTCCCGAATAATTCAATGTTGGTCTAGTCCGGTGGTTTCCAATCTTTTTCACTCCATTTCCCCCATTGGGGAACCTTAAAAATCCCCGTGGAACCCCTTCATTTTTTTCTGGAGGCAACGCCTGGCGGGAGTTTCTACGATGTTGCCAGATGCAGGGAATATGTTAAATATTTACCACTTTTTCCCTTATGAAGGCAGAGCATAGCAATCAATAAGTATAACATAAGCATAACCACTGCATTACCACGGGAATTATCGGGTGGTAATGGTTATGCAGACATTACCTATAGCCTGCCAAGTCGGAATAAATAATAAAAACTTATTTTATTTCAGATTTCCCAGATTTTCTTGAAAATTTTCCAACTTTTCATAGCCCGCCGTGGACCCCAGGTTGGGAACTATTGGTCTAGTCTATCCAAAGAACTTTCTTCCAGAATGCAAATCCATCATTTTGATAATCCTTGGTGTACTTTAAACGAACCACTTTGTGCGATTTTCGTAGCAGAGGTTTCCTTCTTGCAACTCTTCCCTGCAGAACATTTTCTCAATGTACGACGTACAGTAGAGGAATGGACATCGATCTTAGACAGTCTTAATGTGTGGCAAATACCACCTGCAGTTACTCGTGGATTCGCAGCAGCCATTCTTTCAATCCGTCTAGCTATACGTTCTGAAACCTTGCAAGGTCGTCAGTAGTATAGCCGAAAAAGGGAGAGTGCAAGAATGTTGCAGGTTATTATGTAATGTTGCAAATGGGGTGGGTGTTGTTGCAGAGGGGGGGTGGGGGTTGCAAAAAAAAAAAAAAAGTACTGGCCTTTGTTGCCAACCTAGGTTGCAAGGGGCATGCAACTTCGGGGCCTCCCCCAAGCTATTCCCCCCAAAGGACCAGAGAGAAAGGAGGAGGAGAGGTGTTCACCTGGCAGGAGCCAAGTGCACATTAAGACTTCAGCCGAGTAGGCGTTGTTTTATAGGCTCCTAATCAGCCAGTTGGCGTAAATGGCTTGAGTTGCCAGATACCGCGATACCATTGTATACATTATTATAGACTCCTAATCAGCCAGTTGGCTGTAAATGGCTTGAGTTGCCAGATACCTCTTTTTAGCAGTATTATTGTATACATTATTATAGACTCCTAATCAGCCAGTTGGCTGTAAATGGCTTGAGTTGCCAGATAGCGCCATGTATTCTCTAATCGAAGACCGAGTTGCCAGATACCATTGTATACATTATTATAGACTCCTAATCAGCCAGTTGGCTTAGAAGGCTTAAATATTGCCAGATACCGCAATACCGTTGTATGCATTATTATATTTCTTAAAAGAATACCGGTAGTAGAAGGCATAACAATTAAGTAAAACAACATTGCATCATTCTGTTTATTATAAATATATAGAAAATAAATATACATTTCAATTGAGGAATATGCATATAACAGTACAGGAAATATACACACAATTATGATATATAAAATAAAATATACATTTCAAATAAATATACACCAATAGAAATATGTACATAACAGTACAGGAGAAATATCACGCAAAATATATATATAAATACAAATCAATAGAAATATGCGTATAATCAGTACAGGAGAAATGTCAAGCAAAATATATATATAAATACAACACTTTTTTTTCAAAATACTAAACTCGGTCTTAATCGAGTTTACAATTACATCATTATTGCTCTGCATTACGCAGTATATGCGGCTTAATAATATTTCACCGCTTAAAGTATAGGGAAACCTGTATTCGATACGAAGGGCTTTCATATCGTTCAGTACTATTTTTGTTCCCACTTTACAACCGGTTGGTAAGTCATCTTTAAACACGTCTAGAATACAATCAAAAGCACGCACAAAGAGTTCATCGTTAGCTACATTATTAAATACAAGTTTATAAACACGCTTTTCCAATCGAGGGTTTATTTCTACCGACTCGAGCTTTTCAATCGTGAACTCACTCAACATAGCGGCAATTGAAATAATCTTCTAAATCGTTACGACAACTGCGCATTATATAAAGAAATAGTTCTTCAGGGTGAACGGTGTAGGTGAGCTCAGCCTTGTACCGATCAATTGCTTTGTACCAAAGTTCATGGTATTTCAAAGTCTAAACTTTTTAAATAAACGTCCAGCTCTAGACCATTATCACCAGCCCTACACTCGGTAAACCCATCGAGCAGAGCGGTGTAGGCGTATTCAAGTACTGTATCAAAATAAAGCATGTCCGTAACACGCGCGTCTAATATAGGTTTCAGCTTACGGAATCCGACGATTTCAAACATTCTGTCGAGGATGAAACGGTTTCGCGTAGGAATAAGAGCGTTATTATCAGAAGCATTCTTCCACATCAGCCGTATATCAATGCACGGCCGATCGTTATTTATACACAACGTACATACAACGGCGTATGAGGGTGCGTCACTAATCTGCTCTCTTCTTGTACCTACGTTAACCGGTATTTTATAACGATCTTCACTCCACTTCTCAACTATCACAAAGATTCTATTCATCTCCTCGATACTTAAATAAACCCGTTTGTTTGTCGGTCTACATTCCGTTTCCAGTACATAGCTAATGGTACCGGAATTACGCCTGAACACGCGCAACGATTTCGTCACGGATACATCGTACGAGGCGTTGAGAATGCTGCTCAAGTGAAGTTCCATCGTATTCGAGGAGCGCACGTCCACTCGGCTCAAGCTCTGAGATAACTATGAGCCGTGTGAGGCACGCAGGTAGGCAGGAATGGTTCGACGGGCGGCTGACTCGATGATACGTGAATGGGCTTGTTCGTATGACCGCGAGTCGAATTGTTGTACATATTTCGGTACAAGAATATCACTACCAGCCTACGCACCAGACAGTTTGGGTAAGAACTAGGAACATTTTATGTTTTACTAAACATCTCCACACTCCGGCGCACTATTTGAGAGGAACATATGTTCATATTTTTCCTTTCTGCCCATCAAACGATACTCGTCTCTAAACTCTGTTAAAAATTCACGCAGGGCACTAGCCACAACCTCACTACGAACCTCATCATGATATACGTTATAGTGATAAAAATACTTAAGATTTTCCATGATCACGAGATTCACATTTTCAGTCGTAGGGTATGAGTAATCGACATGGTGTAGCATGACGTAATACCGCTTGTCACACCACCCATCAGCAAGACTCATTATCCATACCTGCTGCTTCTCTTCTGCACGCGTTGTTTCTTTTACTTCACGGTGTATGTGAGACTTTATAAAGTTTAGCTCTGCAGTATACTTCAGCACATCGTCTGTGCAACGAAAGCCTTCAACGGTCTCACCAGAACATCCGTAGAGTATTTGTACATCTTGGAACTTCGCACAATCCAATGTGTTTTTAAAAGAGGCATAGGAGGGAGGAATATGAAGTTTTTCGGTATCCACCACATCCTGGCACTTTACTGAATACCATTTCGTAAACGTTGTACAAGCAATATTAAAGGTAGCCATTTGAATACACGTCTGATCTCTCGGGCTTACTGCGGTCGACTGGCCACGCAAGGATTCCCAGATAGTAGCATGACTCACGGTCTTACAGTGGGCGGAGCTTAGAACTTTCACCTGCAAACACACACACACAAAGGAGAAAGTGAAACGCTATTTGAAACATGATTTATTTAATAAACGAGATATTCAAGTTATATATATTTACAAATACGATTTAATAAACGAGATATTCAAGTTATATATATATATATATATTTACAAATAGATACGATTATATACAAGACTTGTGAGTTAGAAGCATCATTGGTATCCAAAGAGTACGGTATCATAGGTACCAGGTAACTGGTAACGTTTCCTATAGGTGTTACGGCACACCATCGTACCCCTAAGTTCCTTCACGCCCCCCAGCTTCTGCGCCCGAAAATTGTGGGTGCCTACAATTAGGTGGGGAGGTTGTTCATCATCGTCCAAACATACTAGATCCTTCAACGACTCAAAGTTAACAACCTCCCGATTCGTATGGTTGAGCGTAATACCCTTTGCCTTCACGATATATTTCATTTCCTCCCCCACCCTGACCCGTACCCCATAAGTCTTAGGTCCTGTTGAGGCAAAAGAGTCGGCGTATGCGTTGTCCCCATACTCATCCTTGATCTCATCAGTGAGCTCGCCGAGGAACTCCCCAATAGTGGGCATGTATTCACCCTCCCTCTCTGTGAATATCACGCTATCTGTATCGGCATACAATACTCTCCGCCCAAGAGAATGCAATAGACCCCAAAGTTTTATACGGGCATAGGCTGTTGTGAAGCTGGCCACAGGTATGTTTGTAACCCTTGAGGTATCTGTGGTAAATTCATTGTTGTACTTTATTACGTAAGTATTACCTACATTTACGATCTCCATGACCTCTTTATCGGGGCATTGGCATAATCCCAGACATCGCTATAACTTTGTGCCAAATGAATGCTCCCTCTGCCGGTATTCTGCGCAAATTTTCCCCATAGACTGTTTAGACACAACTTTGCACTAAAGCGCTTGCCAGGATTCTTTACAATTTGGACACGATCAAGTTGTATACCTTCGCGGTCGCGTAACGTTGAATATAGGCAGACTTTTCATCTTCGGTATCAACTCGCGGATACCCTGATGCCTCAACCTTATCCTTCAAAAAGGTGTTTTATATGGTGTGAAAAGGTTGGGTAGCTTCTGAAACCTCCACACCTCATGTATCTTCAGTATTCTATAACCATGGCGCACGGCTAGGGCCAACTCAGGACTTTTATATACGCCTCTGATCTTACGCTGGTGGGGTATATGGTTACATTCGCCGTTATCCTCTTCCGCGCACTTCACGCACAGGGGAAACATGAGCTTGTCGTCGATAACGACAGGTAAGATCGGCAGCCATAAATTGCGTGGGGGGAGTACGTCTACGAAAGAGAGCCCAAAGTAACGATCATTCAAATTTTTTGAAAATTCATTGATGGAGGGTAGGCTAGGTCCCCAGTTTCTCAGGAGCGCCACGGGTACGGATTGCTCTTCATCACGTACGGGTATAAAGAACAGAAATCGTAGTAATGGAGCTTCACGCCCTCCGTAGGTGGAAAGTATAGTCTGAAAGGATTTGTACGTCCTCCAAACAAGCTATCACCACATTTGAGAGGATCCAGCACCATTGAGCGCTTGATCGTTTTTATTTCCTCACGGTACACCTCATCTGGCTCCATCCGTGCATCATATGCATGCTCCCACAAGACTTTGTGAGTGAACTGTGATCCTATAAGTTGATCGCGGGTGCGGGTCGATGCAAGACAGTCGGCAGGAGACCTACCGTGGATATCTCCGGTGATTCCGCACTCAGGACGGGGGCATCCATGCCACCAGCAACCGTTAAAGGAGTACACAGTCTTCACACCAGTGACACGGTTTTCGCTTAACCCATCTACCCAAAAAACAGGTCCATTAATCTTAATGGGTACTTCACCCGTGTTGCGGGCGTGCTTTATGTATAAACCTGTCTGTTGCTGTAGGTGCATGAGCCAGTAAATAGCCTTGTGCCCGTAACTGCGGGGATTGTTTCGGTGAATAATGGCTAAGGTGTCTTTCGGCATGAAGTTATTCTTGAACACCGTAAAACATAATGATGCGATGGTGGTTGCGACTTGCAGTGGATCGCATTTGAAACGGGCTATGTACATCCTTCTAAAGGCCTGGAAACATACTCTAAGCACGCGCACATCATTCACGCAATAACGCTCACATTCATCAGCTATATTATAAGGGTTACTTTCATTAAAACTGTCGTAGTATCGATCAAAGTCTTC
The DNA here is from genome assembly GCA_023014485.1 of Bathynomus jamesi. Taxonomy (NCBI): domain Eukaryota; kingdom Metazoa; phylum Arthropoda; class Malacostraca; order Isopoda; family Cirolanidae; genus Bathynomus; species Bathynomus jamesi. The sequence continues at coordinate 11,877 of JAJOZX010000234.1, forward strand.
ACGTTCATCCATACAGTCAAAATAATGTTTGGGGGTGGTGGGCCTACGTATTTTAAAGTCTCGCTGGTGAGGAAAGTGTAAGGGAAGTATCCTTTGGAAACTTCAGCTGCTACTCCCATCACCTTGGTTAGCTTTGCTAATTTACAAGGTGTGAATAATAAAGTATCTTTAAATTGTACATTGCCTCTTATCTGCATCTGTATTAATTTGTTGCCTCTTTTCAATGGATCACCTGTAAATATCTCAGAGGATTCGTGTTCAAGCAACTCCTTATAAAGGAACTGCGTGTCAAACTTTGCCCCGTTAAGGGCGAGAATATACACAGTCATTTTTTTGAACTTGTCAGCTAACTTGACAATATAGGACACAAATAGTTTCACAGGACTATCGCTGACATTCGTTTTAAAAACGTTTGTCCGTTTACCACATTTGGGGCACTCGTCACATTCGATATCCATACACTCATCACAGATAGTCTGGCTCACAAGTAAATGTGGAATTACCTCTGGTTTCAGCGTTCGTATATGTTTCTATATCGTAGTATACAGTTATACAAGGGTTATTTTTAGGCTTAGCATCTTTCATATAACATACATGCTTTACTCCATCCGCCTTATATTCCTCCTGGCATGTAGGACAGTGAATTACGTCACACTTGTGCTTAAATTTTCCCCAATTATCCATTGTGTGAAACATACCACATTCACAGATTCTCATTTTCCTGCACGTGCCAATTGATTTATGGAAATCAAACAGCTATTATTGAAAAATGTGCGTCTACACACATCACAGTCTCTCTTCTCAGCTTCAACTACACGGCTTTCACATTTGGTGCTTTTACACTGCTCACATACCATGTGACATTCTTTACAATGTCTCACTATATCATCCGCAAACTCGAGGCACCCCTTACACAAATCATGATGTCTCCCATATTTTCGACTTTTGTCATAACTCGCGTAAAGCCACCTTATATTACGGATGGGGAGATACGTTGTCCCTGACAATCCTAAAATAAGTAGGGGCCTTGTACGATCTCTCACACAGCTTTTAAAACATACACAGTCCTACGACGATCATCCAACCCAAACACAACTATTGCGGACATTCATTTCCTGTTCTACCTTCTCAGCTCTTCAGGACCCATATTACAGTCAAATTCAAGTTCACAGTCTAAAGCTAGTTCACGGGCACGCTCCACGACTGTAGGCAACCAAATTTTTTGAGTTCGTGTATTTTGTACAGTAAACATACGTGCTAAGAGTACTGCTATAAAGCCGCAACCACGATCGAGTTTATATGCCGTCTATAAATAGCTTGAGAATTGAGGTTTAAGAGTATACGGTATGGCACTATGACCCGCAACACGGTATACATGGTCAATATTTACCGTGAAGTTGTCCATATTGAAGGCTATACTACTTTGGGCGGCTTGCATATACGTCCTAATATATATTCTACATCTTCAGCCGCCAAACGTCTAAATGGCACTATCACCCAATAATCGTCTACATCACCGTCATCTGACCCGAATCCAAAGGACAGACTCGTCCTGACTTCACGCTCGTCGCGCTTCTGAAAGCAAACTCTATAATACGCTCTACAACCCGCGTAGTCCGCGCTCAATACCATTGCTATACATGAATCTAGGGTCGACCCTGACTCTATACCGATTTCTAGTCAAGGCTGGGGTGGGGGCTGCGGAGCGCACCAATTCGAGCGTTATATCTTCAACAGAACGGGGGGGCGGCGGATGAATAAGGGGATAATTAGGTGCTGCTGGGGGGCTTGTTGCGTAAGAGGTTGAGGGTTGGGGATCTATTACCGCTGCAACAGGCGCGTATTTCGGTCGCTTTATACCTGACGTGGGTATCTCATACCTCCGCTTTGGACGTGTTACCGGTACCGCTGGTGAGGTTCAAGGGAGGAGATCACAACTACACTGTCGTCGAGGTCATCCGTAATGATGGCTGCTCTACCTCATCGTCATTCACGGTTCTGTGGAGAAGAAATATAAGGATCAGCACTCAAAATTTGTAATATTTTGTAAATGACTCACTTAGGAGTGTGACGTGTTAGAAATGGACTCTGTAGAAAAAATTCAGATTCACGAGCCCATCCACATGTATGTATTATATCTGACCTACAGGATGTGGTAAAACTGTGTTTTATGCTTAAAAATATTAAATAAAAGGGGGAGATGTTCTCGAATTTGTGCATAAAGTTATATGGGCTATCGACGTTCATCATGTTCAACGAGTACCAAGATGATATTTTTGTTCCACAAAGGCGTATATGACGTTTAATCGTTAAAGGGAAATGACATACAATCATTGTAATTGACGATCTCATGTTGGAGATGGATAAAACGTTTTGCCGAGACATTTACAGTATTCTCCCACCATCTTAACATAAGCGTGTTCTTCATCAATCAGAATCTATTTTTCAAAATAGATACATGCGCGATGTGTCGTTAAATACGAATATCTAGTCTTATTCGCGCAACGTAGAGATGTATCACAAATTGGGGTATTAGCCGATCAAATGTTCCCGAATCAGCGTAAGGAGTTTTTGGAAGTTTATAAAGAGCTACAAGCACGCGTTACGATATTTGCTTTGCGACCTTCATCCGCGAAACACGTTTAGAGTGCTTCTGCGAACGAATATTTCCAAACGAGCCTGAAAACGGTGTATATTCCAGATGACAAAGAGACTAAGAAATACCGTGAATTAATAAAATCTATCATCGACTGCCCCGGGCAATTGCAGCAGATGTTTATTAAAAATATCGATGCCGACTTTTTAAATGCATCTGTGAAATCTGTCTTAACGTTATAAATTGCAATGTATCAATGAAAACCCATCAAAGGCTCGCCTACGCCGCTACAAGAACATAATACGTGCACTCGCTCGTAAAAGCCAAACTGTAGCGAAAGAAAAAACGAATTATTGTACAAACAGGAGGGTCATTTCTCCCCATCTTATTTTCAGTTTTGGGTCCTTTACTGACTAGATTAATATAATGAAGAAAGTGTAGTGGATTCCCCACGAGTGTACGCCTCACTGCAAAGGAATCCAGACACGTATCTAGATCCCCGTAAAGCAGACTTAAAAGAATGGAAAGCGAATTGTTAGCCCTATTAAACATTGAAAAACACCTGATGAGAAAAGAACTTATACCAAAAGCTCTGCAGAAATTTCTTTCACGAGTACGAAAATTATAAGAGCCCTACAGAGATTCCTGTGGTTATTAGGCACAGCACGGGGGACGATGGCGGCATAGGATCTGTGCCCGACGACACAGCTGACCAACCAAAAAGATTAGCCACACAACATATCGAACATGTATTAAAAAATTACCCTCCCACTTACATTGAGGAGTAAAGGCTTAAGTCTTTTATAATCTATTGAATGAGGATCCCGCCATACAATGGACCGATACGGGAGATCATTGTGGAAGGGTCAAGGTACAGGATCGAATATCGTAGACATTGTCCATGATCTGGTGAGAAAGTGGGATAGGCCATCACCATCAGGATGGAAGCATATTAAAGCAAGACTACAACAAATAATGTCCTAAAACGTTGATAGGAAATCTGAACAGGTTAAAAGACTTTGGAACATGCAACGCCTGTGACACAATTGAAGGCGCCGTCACACCCCCGGCGGTAACACCTTTGAAAGGAGCAAGAAGAGGTTAAAACCAACCCTACCCACGCCTCTAAAATACGCAAATGGCTAACGTATTAACTAAACGCTATTATGACATTTCTACCCCATCCTCTTACGGCGGCGTAGATAGACTGTACGATGTGTTTACGGAGTAGGAAAAAAAGATGTTGAAAGATTTTTTGAGGAGCAGGACGCTTATACGCTTCATAAGCCTGTGAGAAAAAGGTTTAAAACAGCCAAACACGGCTTCCTCGATTGATTCTATTTGGCAAGCAGATTTAACAGACATGCAAAGATATTCTGTGTATAACGATGGTTACCGCTACATTCTATTCATAATAGACGTATTCTCTAGATATCTGTGGCTAGTTCCTCTGAAAAATAAATCACCTGAACAGTTGCTAAAGCCACCAAAACGCTAATGTTAAAGAAAACAGGGTTCCTGGCTATTTTTGTACGGATATGGGAAGGAATTTATAGGCCGCTTTTCAGAACATTTTGACAGAGTTTTAATATCAGCTATTACACAACCAATTCTATACATAAGGCTTCTTTAGCTGAAAGAGCAGCACACCATAAAGAACGCATGCACCGTCATTTTACACATAAAACACATTCAGATTTCTAGACATTCTGGAATCATTGGCATCATCCTACAACCCGCTCACTACCATCGCACGATTGGGGCAACCCTAACGAATTTTAGAAAGAGGTTACGCTCCCGAGAAGAGATGGATCACCACCACCACACTCTACGCGCTTCAAAATCAATGATTATGTAAGGCTGTCGCGTTCGGGGAATAAATTCGCAAGGGTTTTGAGCAAGGATGGACACGCGAGATTTTTAAGTTAGGGCTGTGAAACCTAAAGTGAGATAATGATGTATTACAATTGAAGATTTGAATGGGGAAGAAATCTCAGGAGGCTTTTACCGCGAGGAATTGCAGAAAGTTGCGTTTAATTTAGAAAAAATGTGTTTAAAATTGAGAAATTTTAGGAACAAAGTTCAGGAAGGAGAAAAATGTCCTGGTGAAATGGCTAGGGTACCCAGAAAGCTTCAACCCTATATAAAAGCTGATGCAGATAATGAAGCTTAAATAGTATGCAACATGGCTCCTAACCATTTCTACGTCACACTCCCGTCCTCCTCGTCCCTGTCTGTACACCTAACAACACACTAGCCAACTTTGTAACAGAACTCCATGGGCACATTGAATTGGGTCGTGATTCGTATGAGGTGGGGATATGCGAATTCAGCTGGACACCGTCTTTTTAAATATTGAACATAAGAAACCGTTTTTACGATTCTTAGAGACATTGACGAGTGTGAAAAGCTTGGGTAGCTATGGATGAAACTATGCGCATCGCTCGGACTAAGATTGCACGGTATTACAGTACAGAAGTAAGACTAGGGCCGGGTCAATATGGTTCGGCCGAGGATGTTGTGAGAGGCTTAAACGTAAGTTTAAGAAACTCAAACCTTACGAATGATTTAGTATACGAAGTTAAACAGCCCTGCACATACACTAATCCTAAAATCAAAGACTAACAGACGTATTAAAGACCATAGAAAGTTCCACAATTCTAGCCAATGGCCGCTATAGCGCAGCCTTCCAAAGAGACACATTTCACGAGACACAGCATGACTTGTCCAGATAATGTATCAATTGAAGATGGAGAAATTGGCTGAAAGGTCCCAGACATGTCTATATTTACAGTAATATAGTGGCGCACCAGTTTGTTGGGATACCCAGGCACGCCTGCTGCGCATTGCTCACATCCCCAACATAGAGGAAGGAGTTTGAGTATTACATATGACAGACCCCATTATGTGAATGTCGCAACTAATTTAATAACCAATATCACAATATAATATAAGAACGATTGAGGGCGAAAACTTCCCATTCGTAACGGGAGCTTAACAGTGAACTACACTTTCGACGCACTGAGTTATAATGGATAGAAAACCTTTCACCGTCTATCGAGGGATGCGATCCAGCGCGGTAGTGGACTTGGATCCTTTTTTTCATCCATACTACGTTACGGCTGTTCCTTTGCTGAAGAGGGGTGCCAGATACCTGGAAGGAAGCGCTACAATCAGGCCTTAACACTGCAGAAGACATATTGGCCGGGCTAAACCTAAAGAAGCTCTAAAAAAACATTTAAAGCGTACACGGGACGAAATCATCAAAGATGCAAAGAGAAAAATGCGTGGTGGCGGGAGAAGAAGAAGTGGACTCCCCGGAATAAGAAGGGGTCCGTGGTATTAAACGTAAAAGGCTATCAAAAAAGAAATGCTGTAAGCGAATGAAACCTATGGTTGACCACTTTTTTGACTGTATAAGCTAAGGATATTGATCTCATGATCATAGTTTGTTTTACCACTTGTCGAGAGAGGAGTCACTATTTTCGCCATGGCACGCTTCATCCACCCATGTAGTTCACAATGCTGTAAATCGGAGCTGTCCCTTTTTGAGCTCCCGCCAACCCAAGTTTCTATTGAGCACAGTGACTATTACAATTAACCCTTTACACAATTAGTTCCCGAGTGCACCTATAGAATTCGTGATACCCAGCTCAGGTCCTTACTTTTTTGATCCAAAGCTGTGTGCCATGTACGCTAAGCTACGTATAGCCCATTCTGATGGAACGGTCTGCGATGACAAATATGCTGATACCCTGAAACAAACTTCTGCACGCCATATTCAACCAGTGTGACGTTAATATTAAATCAGACCAACATATCGGCAGGCACGGGGTACTATCATCTACGAGCCTATTTGGAAAATGTCCTCAACTTTTCCAAAGAAGCGAAGGCTAACCTTTTTTAAGTGCGGAGGGATATTATCAAACTAAAGATGAAAATAGTATAAAGGACAAATTTAAAAATTCTAAAAGAAAATATACGAGTGTTTTGGACGGTTGCAACAGATTTCACTTTCCAGGAGAAGTTGCTTGTGAACGGGGTGGATATGAAAATAAAGCTCACCCTCACGAGTCCTGAGATCTGCTTAAATCTGGATGCGAATCAAGAAGAGGGTGCAAAGTCCGTTGTGGTTCACATTATGGACACATACCTCCGCGTACGGCGAGTGAAATTAAGTTCACCAAAACAACTAGAAATTGAGAAAAATTTACTAAACGCTACAGTGAAATATCCTATTAACAGAGTGCAGATCAAACTATATACGGTTCCTGCAGGGTTGGCATCGAAGCAGATAGAAAACATTGCCCTGGGAAATCTTCCTAAAAGGATATTAATCGGCATGCAGGACCACGCTTCGGTGAATGGAAAATATAAAAAGAGTGCCTTTAAATTCGAGAATTTCGGACTTAAAAATATAACTCTATACGTTAATGGCACTGCTTTGGGTGGAACAATGGGTACGGACTATTCATCAGACGCTGTGTTACCGCTTTGTGCCAGAGCCTATAGTAATCTGACCCATATTGCAGGTGATTGTGATGAGCTTGGTAATGGGGTAACGCAGGAAGAATTCATTGATCAATTTAACCTTTACCCGTTTGACATTACACCTGACTTATCTGCTAGCGTAAATACCCATTTAACCCCACAGCAGAGCGGAAACATCTCAGTGCGGCTGGAATTCGCCAAGCCTATAGACGCTATTATTAGTGTACTAGTATATCTCGAATCGCAAGCCCTAATAGAAGTAGATAGATTTAGAAGGGTTATCACTGACTTTTAAAATGGATGCTAATACACTTCAGAAAGTAATGGAGCGAGTCACACGTTCCAAATTTATCGGCGTGTTTGCGAAACATTGAGTTTGTCAAGTACGCGAGAATGCGGTAGTCGAACACAGACATCATCGGTAATGAAGGGATTCACTGGATCGCTGTCTATTTTAAAAATAGACAGCGCCTGTACTATTTTGATTCACTCGATACTCAACCCTGGAGTGACCCTATTATTGTAAAATTTCTCGCTCAGTTACATATTCCCGAAGTTGTGTGGACCCCATTTCGCATGCAAGGATATTTTACTAATGTTTGCGGAATGTACTGCGTCTCATTTCTCATGCATATGTCAAATGATAAAGAATTTATAAATTTTTTTAATTTATTTGACCGTGTCACACTCGCCGAAACGATGAAATGGTATGCAGACAGATAAAAAACCATTTTCCAATTGTACGTACTCGTTGTATATTATAATGTTTTTGTTCGTATATTTGTAACGATATATTCTGTAGCTGTTTATTGTACTGATTTCTTTCATTTAATAAAATTTATGAAAAATATATTGTGTTCTTATCCCAAAAAGATCGAAAAACACTTACATTATTTCGGTGTGACATTGTTGACTGATCAGTATATCCTCCTATTCCGAGATTCTTCAAAAGATTGTATATACACGTGTCAAATCCTCATCGGACCATAAAGGAATAATGCTTTTTAAAACATATACAGAGTATACAGACAGATCCCCATTATGTGAAGATATCTTTGGTTCGAGGAATAACATTGAATGCCATAAAAATTTCGATTTTAGCATAATGGGATAACCAAATAACATGATTGACATTTTTGGCGAGTATCTATTTGACGAGATACTACAAACTCTCCATATATATATAAAAATTCTAATTATAGACACTTACATTCTATGGTATCCCCTTGCGTCGGGTTGTAAGGAGCGTCACTGCAAATATCTTCTACGGTTTGCGTTGGAAATAATTCGCCACGGTCAATCGCATTGAAAAGACTAATTGCTGTTAATGCTGCAGTATCACGTTCTTCATACAATTCCGGGGAGACGTACAGTCCATGGTGGAGGATGTGTGACATTGTTGACTGTTCAGTGTATCCCCCGTATTCCGAGATTCTTCAAAAGATTGTTAAACACGTGTCAAATCCTCATCGGACCTTAAAGGAATAGCTTTTAAAACATATACAGAGTATACAGACAGATCCCCATTATGTGAAGATATCTTTGGTTCGAGGAATAACATTGAATGCCTTAAAAATTTGATTTTAGCATAATGGGGTAACAAAATAACATTGATTGACATTTTTGGCGAGTATCTATTTGACGAGATACTACACCCATCCATATACAGGGTGGGCGAAAGTAGCTCCCTATTTAGGATTGTAAAAAAATACGTATATTATCCATTTATTTCAGAGAAATAATATGAAAAGGTAGGCATACAGGTAGGTTTTCTCTAAAATTCAATGTGGGCTCCAACTCTTTCCACCAGCTTCTGGAGCCGCCCAGGAATGGCGTCCACTGACTTTAGCAGGAACTCCGGCGGGATGGGGACATGACTTCCCGAATTCGGTCCTCCAGTTCTTCCAATGTCCTCGTTTGGTGCGGTAGACTTCTTCCCTTTACCCACCCCAAAGAGAGAAGTCGCACGGTGTCAAGTCGGGGCTCCTGGCTGGCCATTGATGTGGACCACGACGACCCATCCAACGCCAGGGAAGTGGGCATCCAGCCACTCACGGACAACAAGAGCGAAGTTGCGGAGGGGCGCATCTTGCATAAATATCAGATCTTTGGGGTGGGTAAAGGAAGAAGTCTACCGCACCAAACCGAGGACATTGGAAGAACTGGAAGACCGAATTCGGGAAGTCATGTCCTCCATCCGCCGGAGTTCCTGCTAAAGTCAGGGAACGCCATGCCTGGGCGGCTCCAGAAGCTGTGGAAAGAGTTGGAGCCCACATTGAATTTTAGAGAAAAACCTACCATGTATGCCTACCTTTTCATATTATTTTCTTCTGAATAATGGATAATATACATGTTTTTTTACCAATCCAAAATAGGGAGCTACTTTCCGCCCACCCTGTATATATATAAATTCTAATTATAGACACTTACATTTCTATGGTAGTCCCTTGCGTCGGATTGTAAGGAGCGTCACTGCAAATATCTTCTACGGTTTGCGTTGTAAATAATTCATCACGGTCAACCGCATTAAAAAGGCTAATTGTCGTTAATGCTGCAGTATCACTCTCTTCATACAAGTCTGGGGAGACGTACAGGTCCATGGTGGAGGGAATGATTATTCACTGACGCGAAAATAGCTACTTTCTCCAAACTGAAAAATATCCCCTTTTATAGGCACATCGCCAAGCTCCGCCCCAAAACACCAGATGTTCGTAGTGATTGGCTGCCGATGTAGCTGGATGGAGCTATGACGTGTACCAATCCGCTATAACGGGACGACGAGTAACATATATATATTTTCCAATAGATTTAATGCTCTATTCTCCTTTGACAAATTATTTGGTGATTCGTATAGAACTTTTGATACTGAGTCAGGTTTCAGAATTTTTAATGTTAAACTTGGGTCTAAGGTGGGGAAAACCTTTCCAATTGCGCTAGGGGACAATTATTTGGTGTTTCTTATAAAACTTTGGTACAAAGCATTGATCGGTACAAGCTGAGCTCACCTACACCGTTCACCCTGAAGAACTATTTCTTTATATAACGCGCAGTTGTCGTAACGATTTAGAAGATTATTTCAATTCAATTGCCGCTATGTTGAGTGAGTTCACGATTGAAAAGCTCGAGTCGGTAGAAATAAACCCTCGATTGGAAAAGCGTGTTTATAAACTTGTGTTTAATAATGTAGCTAACGATGAACTCTTTGTGCGTGCTTTTGATTGTATTCTAGACGTATTTAAAGATGACTTACCAACCGGTTGTAAAGTGGGAACAAAATAGTACTGAACGATATGAAAGCCCTTCATATCGAGCAGGTTTCCCTATACTTTAAGCGGTGAAATATTATTAAGCCGCATATACTGCGTTAATGCAGAGCAATAATGATTAATTGTAAACTCGTACAAGCATATCCCGTTATTTGGACAAAACTCTCTCTCTCTCTCTCTATATATATATATATAATATATATATATATCTATCTAGAAATGGAGTCGAGATAGGTTTTGTTCAAGCTGTCTGTGAGAAAGGTCATTTATGGTCGGAAAAAAATCGCCTCTGGCAATAGGTGAACCGATTTGAACAGATTCTCGGAAATGTGTGTTTCGTAAATTTTCATCTCGATGATATATATATATATATATATATATATATAGATATATATATATATGTTTGGGGAATGACGATGGTCGAATTGTTTCATAAATTTTCATTTCCGTTCGTTTTTCCCCACTGATATTCGAATGTTTATAATGAAAATTGAGTGTGTAAAATTATTTAATTGATAAACAGAAGGATTCACCCCAACGTCAGACCATTACTTCGGTCTTATATAATTATTTTAGGATTTATTTCTTGTAGTACTTGTGTTACCTTATTTCTATACAATAATGTCTTGAAGTGCTATTTTTGTACGGATATGGGGGAAGGAAATGGGGAAGGAAATTATAAGCCGTGCTTTTCAGAACATGTTGAAAGAGCTTAATATCAGCTATTACACAACCAATTCTATACATAAGGCTTCTTTAGCTGAAGAGTTGATAGATATATATATATATATATATGTATCATAAGCTGTTTAAAAGACTGTATATATAATTATAGTAAACGAAATAAACTAGTTAACCATAAAATTAAATATTTTCTATTATGAAGTTTTCGAAGGTAAACTATGTTATTTGTTTCGAAAAGTTTAAGTTCAATGAAGTTAATGTTAAATTGCTTCTAAACTAAAATTAAATGATAAAATAAATTATATATATATATATATATATTTACCTAACATAAGACGTTTAAAAGAATATATATATATATATATATATTATATAATATATATATATATATATATATGTAGCATAATAATATATATCTAGCAATCCGATCATTGCAAAAAAAAACTGGAAAGGTATGCAATTAATAAAGGTGTATTTAAACAGAATTTAATTGGATTCATGGCGTGATCTGACAACTCAGCAACTGAATACATGGTGCGATCTGACAACACAGCATCTGCATACATGGTGCGATCTGACAACTCAGCAACTGAATACATTGCTCTATCTGGCAATTCAACCAGAATAGAGGCTTATAAAAGACCACGAAGCTGGTGAAAGACTCATTCCAGCTCGGCTCCCGGCCGAGCAAGGACCTCTGGTCCTTCTCTTTCAGGCCCTTTGGTAAAACCAACCAACCTCCCTCTCTCTCTCTCTCTCCCTCTCTCTCTCTCTCTCTCTCCACCTATACAGAATGGTGAGGTCGAGTCCTGGGAGAGATGATGGGCCCCAACCGGGGAGAGATGAGGATGAGCCGGTGGCGGACGTACCTTCGACTGAAGGGTGCGGCGAAGTACAGATGGGTGACCCTCCTCCTACGTTGGAGGGGGCTCAGTCTCCTGTGGAAGTTGCCCCCTCGTTAGTGAGGGGCTCTTCAACTCCCGACAGCCTTGGCTGTTCGGGAAACGGGTCGTGCTAGGGGGCGGTCAGAATAGGGAAGGCTCCCTCCGTGCAATGCTTTTTAATGCTAGGTCAATTAGGAACAAGTTTCGCGAGCTACGGGCGCTCTTAGCATCAGAATACCAGGATATCGTTTGCTATCACCGAGTCCTGGATTCATACTGATCGTAGGGACTACGTTGGGGAGTTCGAAATTCCCGGGTATAGAATGTTTAGCAAAGACCGCACCCGTGGGGAGGGGGGTGGGTACTAATATACGTCAGAGACACGTTGAGTCCGGTTGACTGCCAGTTCCGGTCGGAACGGGAGCTGCTTGGCGTCGATCTGAACGTGGGAGGGACGAACTATAGGTTAATCTTGGTGTACAGACCTCCGCATCTCCTCCTCGAGGAGGATACAGCCCTGTACACCGAACTCAGTAGCCTGCTAGGGGATAGGGTGTGTGTAGTTTTAGGAGACTTCAACTGTCGCAGCATAAAGTGGGAAAACAGGACTGCCGATGCTGAAGGGAGGAGGCTAGTTGACTTTGCTGATGAGAACTTCCTCACTCAGTGGGTCAACGAGCCTACACGAGGCGAAAGCGTTCTAGACTTAGTATTCACGACCGAAGACAACCTCGTCACTGGCCTCACCGTTGACGAATCGTTGGGCGGGAGTGATCACGGTATTATTAGGTTCCGTGTGTGCGTCCCTCGGGTGAAGCGTAGTAACTCGAGAGGCAGTAAGCTCGATCTCCGGCGGGCGAACTTTGTTAGCCTCAGGGATAGCGTAGCAGAGATGGGGTTAGAGGTTGGCGGCGATGTTGAGGGAGTGTGGGGTGCATTCCGGGATGAGTTTATGGTGCTGCAGTCTGCTGCCATACCCTCAAAACTGGTCACCCCTGCTTCAACGCAGCCTAAGTGGTTCAATCGTGGCATCGCTTCGGCTATCCGAAATAGGAAAGTAGTGTATAGGAGGGCGAAGGCCAATCGTTCCCACGAGAACACTGAAGTATGTCCGCCTGTGTAGGGAAGTGAAGGCGAAGGTTAGGCTAGCGAAACGTAACGAAGAACTACGGGTGGCAAGCCTCTGCAAGAGGAACCCTAAGGAGTTCTTCAGTTATGTTAATAGTAGAAAGCCTATTAGAAGCATGATAGGTCCTTTAAAGGACGGAAGCGGCGTTCTGCGGACCTCCGACGCGGACATCGCTAAGGTGCTTAATGAGTACTTTGCGGGAGTGTTCACCAGGGAGGATACCCGCGTCATCCCCGAGCCAGCTGTGAGACACGAAGGTGCTGACCTGGATAGTGTTAGATGTACCGCGACAGTCGTTGCTCATAGAATAGACAAAACTGAGCGCGTTTAAGGCTCCTGGGCCAGACCAGTTTCTCCCCAGTGTTTGCGAGAAGTGCGCGACCAGGTGGCTCCCCACCTGGCTACAGTCTTCAACAAATCGTTGGAGATGGGCCAGGTGCCTGGTGACTGGAGAGAGGCCAACGTGACCCCTATCTTTAAGAAAGGGGATCACGAAAGTCCAGGGAACTATCGTCCTATTAGTCTCACTTCAGTTGTAGGTAAATTATTAGAAAGGATAATAGCTGATAGAATCGTTGACCATTTGGATTCCTACAAGCTGCTTGGGGACTCCCAACATGGGTTTAGACGGCATAGGTCGTGTCTCACCAACTTGCTCGAGTTTTTCCACGTCATGTTGAGTGAGTACGATAAGAGTAGGGCGATTGATATACTTTATCTCGACTTTCAGAAAGCCTTTGATAAGGTACCTCACCGCCGGCTAATGGCGAAAGTGCGCGCGCTGGGTATCGGTGGGGAAATAGGTAGGTGGATTGAAACTGGCTAAGGAATAGGCGGCAGAGGGTGGTAATTAAAGGGGCTAGTTCGGGTTGGGCCTCGGTCACTAGTGGGGTTCCTCAGGGTTCCGTTTTGGGGCCACTGTTGTTTACCATTTACATAAATGATATCGACGGTGGCATCGTCAGTCGGATCGCCAAATTCGCTGATGACACCAAGCTTGGGGCCAATGTTGGGACGCCCGAAGCGATCGAGGAACTGCGTGCGGACCTAGGTAGGATAGGAGAGTGGTCCGAAAAATGGCAAATGCCGTTTAACTTGGGTAAATGCAAAGTGATGCACATTGGCTACGCCAATCCCAAGTCGGACTACTCGATGTTGGGCAGTAATATCGAGGTGACTGATTTAGAAAAGGACTTGGGTGTGCTAATTAGCAGCGACCTTAAGTTTACGAAACAGTGTGTAGAGATGGAAAGAAAGCCCAGAAACTATTGGGTTATATCAGGAGGCAATTTCAGTTTCGGAACAAGGAGATTGTGCTCTCACTGTACAATTCCCTTGTTCGGCCGTACCTGGAGTATGCTGTGCAGTTCTGGTCGCCCACCCTCAGGAAAGATATTGAGAGGCTGGAGCGAGTGCAGGCGAGGGCCACAAAGTTGATCCCTTCCGTTAGGCATATGGGCTACAATCGACGGTTACGCGCCCTGAACTTGTTTTCGCTTGAAACTCGGAGGCTGCGCGGTCAACTGATCGAGGTTTTCAAGCTCTTACGGGGGTTCAACGATGTCGATTTTAGAAGTATGTTTAGTTTAAATGATAACCCAACTCGCAACAATGGTTGGAAGTTGGATTTGAAACGGTTTAGGACTAGTGTGTGTGGGAATTACGTTACGTATAAGATCTGTGACACATGGAACAGGTTACCTTCGGAAGTTGTGAACAGTTCCTCTGTGGATCAGTTCAAGAAAAGGTTAGACGAAATCTTGCACACTATTTGAGTGTGTAAAGACATTTAGGACCTCAGTCTGCGGAAATTTCTTTTCCTGTAAAATAGTTGATATCTGGAACCAACTTCCCTCAGAGGATGTTTCCAGTCAAAGTGTAAATCTGTTTAAAAATAGGCTAGACAAAGTACAGAACACACTCATAGTCTAAGATTAAAACCTCAGAAAACTCTGCAGGAGTTCGCTTGCTCGGTGTCTCTGTGAGCAAGCTAAATATAGAGCTATTTATATATTCTCCACTTTCCTGTAAAATTTCCTTGGCTACTTTTCCAGGGTCAAGGTATTTTCTTCAACCTTTTTCCGTACCTGCCTCTGGCAGGGAGGGAGCGGAGGGTGGGGAGCGAGCCTTCTACTTTTCTATCCAGTTTTCTACTACTGCTAGCATAGTTTGAAAGACAAAATTTTCCCTGGCACCCGTTGCTATTGGTACCTCCTCGGTATGGGCCGCAAGGCCTTTTGAGGTACTTCTTTTCCTTGTAACTCCTTGTAACTCTCTCTCTCTCTCTCTCTTCTTCAGGTGTACCCTTCCCCCCTTGGCTCAGTCAACTGGCTGATTCTGGCTGATTAGGAGCCTATAAAACAACGCCTACTCGGCTGAATTCTTAATGTGCACTTGGCTCCTGCCAGGTGAACACCTCTCCTCCTTTCTCTCTGGTCCTTTGGGGGGAATAGCTTGGGGGAGGCCCCCCAAGTTGCATGCCCCTTGCAACCTAGGTTGGCAACAAAGGCCAGTACTCTTTTTTCTTTAACCCCCCACCCCCCTTTGCAATAACCCCACCCCCTTTGCAACAACCCCACCCCTTTGCAACATTACATAATAACCTGCAACATTCTTGCACTCTCCCCTTTTGCGGCTATACTACTGACGTCCACCCCTCGGTAGAGTTTTAATTATTCCAAAGCCTTTACATTTCTTTATAACTGCAGCAACCGTCGTAAATGGAATTAGAAGTTGTCCTATCTTCCTATAATTCTTTCCAGATTCGCGTGCAACAATAACAGAGCTTTTAAGATCTGTTGTCTTTACCACGACGACCCATTGCTTACTCATAGCTTGTACAATCACCCGCCTTACATGAAGATTAAAAAAAAATTCTAGAATTCAGAATCGCCAACAGTCTCTAATCAATAAACAGCCAACTAATAAAATTTTTAAATTCTTCACGCCTAATGTGAACACAAAGTATTAACCCTTTAATGCCCAGTGTGTGAAATTTTCATCGTTAACTTTGGAAGCAATTTTAGACCTTATTTATAAGGTTATAAGGACGATTTTTGCATCAACTGATTCCGCCTACTTTTCGACTTAATTTGGGTATGAAAGGGTTAAATAATTTTGAAAATAAATGTACGAAAACTTTTGCATTTTCACTTATCCTCAATTTCTTTGATGTTTTACATTACATGTTGGAATTAAACTAATTTTTTTTTATTTGTTAAAATTTTCCAAACGAATGGTAAACTTTTCAAAAGATAAGGACGAATGTAACCGAAATATTTATGTGCGAATACTTATGAGCACCAATGTAAAATTTCTTTTAACTGAACTTTGACCTACAGGCTTGATCATAGCCTTAACTTTTTTCAGATTTTACATTTCAAATAAAAAACGGATAGAAAATCTCAAACAAAAAGAAATGTAAGCAATCAACGTAAAAGTGGTAGGAGACGATTCGCAAGAACTGTGCAACATGTAAATATGGTTCACGAAATTACTGCGCGCAGTCCACAGAAGTCAATTCGACGTTTGTCACCAGAAGTAGGTATTTCACGAATTTGTGTATCGTATACTTTGTACCGAATTAAACCTTACTCCCCACAAAATTCATTCACAAGTTCCACTGACTAATGTACAAAAACGAATGGATTTCGCAACATACTGTAGGTGTTAGCAAAGCTAGAAGAAGATCCAAGGTTTTTGAAACGCATCCCCTTCACTGACGAGTGTTGTATACATCTGTCTTGGGAGATTTATTTAATAAGCAAAACTTTCGTTACTGAGGAAGTCAACATTTGGGTCGCTGTTAGGTGGTATGGCGTAGCGGTCCGTACGTCTTTGAGAAAAACTGGAAAAGCAGTAACGACGAAAAATTTATATCGTCAGATGCTACAAGATTTCTACCTACAATTAATTAGTTTGTCCCGTAAAAGAAATAACTGCATTATCTCAGGTTCAGAGTGGTTTCAGCAGGATGGAACATCCTCACACACTGCTTGTAAAACTAGTAACTTTTTGAGGAAGCATTTTCCGGGTGACTAATCTCCCTTCATGAGCCAGTGGAATGACCTCAATACTTACCTGACCTCACTCCAGTGGCGGCTGGTGGTCAGGGAGAGTGGGGAGGTCCAAAATTGTCTATAATATATGCTATGTAAGTAGAATAGATTACAAAGTGTTAGATGCCTACTTTCTGCATGTCACGATCGTACAGAATTAATACTATCAATAAAATCCTCTTTCATAGTTTTTAGTGATAAAATATGGGTAGGCCCGGCCTCCCACCCACTGACTTTTTTGTGGGGGTTGCATAAAAGACAGAGCTATTCTACCAAGCCTAAGACACTTGAAGATCTAAACACCAAAGTCTATGAGGTAATCAACAGCATCCCAGCTGAGCTATTTCCAAAAATTATGTCAAACATTTGTGTAAGGTTGAAAATTGGGTTAGAAAAAAAAATGGTGACTACGTTGAACATGTTGCTTCATGCTTTACATACCTACTGCGTTTGTCGATTTTTTTATAGCTTAGAACATTACGAGTACAGCATTACAAATGGGGACATTTTTTGGGGGGACACTTGGTATACCCAATAAAATATTTGCTAAATGTTACAAAAAGAAAAATATCCAGCATGCGTGTAAAAAAATAAAGATTTTGCCCTAACCTTTTCAGGACGACTGGTACAAATTGGTAGCGTTTCAAATACACGCATTCATAACTTAAACCTACAAAAAATTCTGTCCTTAAAGGTTAATTAATTAATGTTAGGCCTCGGTCCTACAGCAGGGATTACCAATTAATTTTCTCTGCGGCCCCCGTAAGTTCTTTCTGTCGGGCTATAGCGTTTGCCAAAATGTAATTTATGAACTCGAATGTGTTCGTTTCATATAGTTTCGTTTGGGCCAGATGAATAAGACATCCTTTTACTTCTATCCTAGGAGATGTTAGGTTAACTTAGATGAACTCTCGGGTAGATATATAGAGTCTGAGAAAACTTAGCGTGATCGAAAGGTATAAAGTTTGATCCACACAAAACGATAGAAAACGAACACATTTTTGTGGCAAATTTCTGTAACTCTGCCAAGGTCCGTTACCCACATTTCACTCCCCCATCCCCTTGGAGAGTTTTCGTAGTGGCCAATATTATTTTACCGAGATTAACTTAAAATCACTACAGTTAATCTTCCCAATAAATCTAAACTTACATTTTACAAAAAGAATAGAGAAAGTTTGATTTTGAGTCTTTCAAAATGCTAACGTTTGCCTATATCTTAAAGTAAATCCTACGAATCTCGGTATGGGTTTATTCACGGCGGTCCTAATTCAGACCGCGTATTGCCCAAGAGGATACCTAATGGTTTCAACTCTACATTTTTAATGGTTAGCACAGTGGCGTAGCTAGAGTTTGTGCCGCCCGGGGCGGTCCTTGAGTTTGCCGCCCCCTGAAACACAACACAATACACATAACAAACATACTTAAACAAAAAGTGAAAACGACGTATAGAAAAAAACCTGTGAAAAATATTAGGACAACATGTTTACTTCTGAAGTGAAAAAATTAAATACAACATTCTACACAGTTATTTTTCTTGCTTTTCTGTTAGCAAAATCTTCGATGACATTGTCGAAGTCTATTTCATCTGTCAATTGTTGTTCTATAGACAGTATGGCAAGATTTCTCAACCGCAAGGTGCTCATAGTAGATCTTAGGTAATTCTTTATCAGTTTTAGTTTAGAAAAACTCCTCTCACAGCTAGCAACACTAACAGCAATTGTGAGAAAAATCCGCAGCAGTATTACAATATTTGGAACCGAGTTACCAAGATTATACTTTACAACTAATACCAGCATATTAGTTTTGATATTGATTATTTATAAATATTAAACGTATATTTATAGATTATAACGTATTTACAGAACTTTATGGGTTATTTCCCTTTTTAATGAAATAAATGCATTTATACCAATGCTATTATTAATTAAGCACAACTAAGCGCTTAAATAGGTATGATGGTCAATAAGGCCATCTTCAAGGGAAACAATCCTTACCATTGTCGGAAATTAACGAAGCAAGCAGTGTTTTCGTGGAAAAATAAAATTGTGTCTGGCGTCTTGTATCCTTCTACTGTCCCGACATAAAAAAAAAACCTTTTTTTTTCATTGCAGTAGACCAAAAGTGCCGCCCCTCAAAAAGTGCCGCCCGGGCGGACCGCCCCCTCCGCCCCCCTATAGCTACGCTAGTGGGTTAGCAGCAACCAACGACAGGAAAGTATACCATATTCAAAACCTAACCATACCATGGTATGGTTAGATTTTGAATATGGCATACGGAGTACTTATTGATATATATCATAATTATTAACAATTTAAGTTAAATTCATAAATTACTGTTAATTGTCATCAACTGTAGTTAATATGGTTCTAGGATGTGGCATAAGAAGGTTTCCTGCATTAATTGATTCCTCGGAGATTGGTATTTTATTTGACAAGACCTAGAGACGCCACCACGCATGGTGTATGAAGCTCCGCAGGTGTGGAATTTTTCGATGTTCCCCACTTTAAGTTAGATCATATAAAATACCCATTGAGCCCACAATTACATCACAGACTTTTTTTTATTATTCTTTCCCAATCACGAAATCCTTCTCAAATTTGGAAAAATGAATTTTTGAAAATAGCACAAAAAATTCATTAGATTAAACTTTTAATTAATTATATTATCCTAAGTTTGTAATGTTTCATTCATGTGACATAAAATATTTCATTTAGATTGCTGAAACGTTTAAATTATCCAAAGTTTCTAGATGTCTGGAATTATTATCTGAAACATTTAATGAATTATCCAGTGAAACATTTAGTAAAAGTGATAAGCTTGCGTGGTAATGCGCTAATACAATTGTCCACAATTAGAAATCAGTTTATACTTATTTTTCACTAGAGTGTTACAGTTGAAAGGCAGACAGACGCATGACCATAGCCAAATGTTCTATTATAATGGTTTGCGCATGCGTACACGTGGATGATCAAGTTGAAGTTAGATGTCGGAAATAATGACTTTCGCTCAGTTGTTCACTTGGAAATTTTAAGAACCGGAAGTTAAATGAAAGATTTATCTAGTAACCACTTCAAAATAGTCACCATTGTTTAAAATATCGACTAATTATTTCGCACTTTGAGTCATCATTTCAAAGATAAGACCAAACACCAAATTCCCTTTAATGTTATGATGGGGTGATTTAACCTCCTTCAGAACACCTACAGTCATATGACGGAGAGGACCTACAGCTTGACGTGGGATCCAAACCACGAGTCACTACAGAATCTGGACGCGGAGGACGTTCTCCCATCCAACTATTCTCTTCTCCAGACCCAAAGTCGTTTAACTTAGCTGATCGATGGGAAGCGGTGTTACGACATTGGCCAAGACGTAACACTAGAATTCCCTTTAGAGCAGCGGTCTCAACCACGAGGCCCTCGAACGTTTCCGGTGTGGCCCAAACAAAATTGAATGAACTGTGCTTCGAACAACAGTGATTTTCAAATCGCGAGTCAAAGTTACGACATATTTCAC